>OU862890.1:5000-12500 GCA_917880725.1 Selenia dentaria
CCTAACCTAACCTAACCTAACCTAACCTAACCTAACCTAACCTAACCTAACCTAACCTAACCTAACCTAACCTAACCTAACCTAACCTAACCTAACCTAACCTAACCTAACCTAACCTAACCTAACCTAACCTAACCTAACCTAACCTAACCTAACCTAACCTAACCTAACCTAACCTAACCTAACCTAACCTAACCTAACCTAACCTAACCTAACCTAACCTAACCTAACCTAACCTAACCTAACCTAACCTAACCTAACCTAACCTAACCTAACCTAACCTAACCTAACCTAACCTAACCTAACCTAACCTAACCTAACCTAACCTAACCTAACCTAACCTAACCTAACCTAACCTAACCTAACCTAACCTAACCTAACCTAACCTAACCTAACCTAACCTAACCTAACCTAACCTAACCTAACCTAACCTAACCTAACCTAACCTAACCTAACCTAACCTAACCTAACCTAACCTAACCTAACCTAACCTAACCTAACCTAACCTAACCTAACCTAACCTAACCTAACCTAACCTAACCTAACCTAACCTAACCTAACCTAACCTAACCTAACCTAACCTAACCTAACCTAACCTAACCTAACCTAACCTAACCTAACCTAACCTAACCTAACCTAACCTAACCTAACCTAACCTAACCTAACCTAACCTAACCTAACCTAACCTAACCTAACCTAACCTAACCTAACCTAACCTAACCTAACCTAACCTAACCTAACCTAACCTAACCTAACCTAACCTAACCTAACCTAACCTAACCTAACCTAACCTAACCTAACCTAACCTAACCTAACCTAACCTAACCTAACCTAACCTAACCTAACCTAACCTAACCTAACCTAACCTAACCTAACCTAACCTAACCTAACCTAACCTAACCTAACCTAACCTAACCTAACCTAACCTAACCTAACCTAACCTAACCTAACCTAACCTAACCTAACCTAACCTAACCTAACCTAACCTAACCTAACCTAACCTAACCTAACCTAACCTAACCTAACCTAACCTAACCTAACCTAACCTAACCTAACCTAACCTAACCTAACCTAACCTAACCTAACCTAACCTAACCTAACCTAACCTAACCTAACCTAACCTAACCTAACCTAACCTAACCTAACCTAACCTAACCTAACCTAACCTAACCTAACCTAACCTAACCTAACCTAACCTAACCTAACCTAACCTAACCTAACCTAACCTAACCTAACCTAACCTAACCTAACCTAACCTAACCTAACCTAACCTAACCTAACCTAACCTAACCTAACCTAACCTAACCTAACCTAACCTAACCTAACCTAACCTAACCTAACCTAACCTAACCTAACCTAACCTAACCTAACCTAACCTAACCTAACCTAACCTAACCTAACCTAACCTAACCTAACCTAACCTAACCTAACCTAACCTAACCTAACCTAACCTAACCTAACCTAACCTAACCTAACCTAACCTAACCTAACCTAACCTAACCTAACCTAACCTAACCTAACCTAACCTAACCTAACCTAACCTAACCTAACCTAACCTAACCTAACCTAACCTAACCTAACCTAACCTAACCTAACCTAACCTAACCTAACCTAACCTAACCTAACCTAACCTAACCTAACCTAACCTAACCTAACCTAACCTAACCTAACCTAACCTAACCTAACCTAACCTAACCTAACCTAACCTAACCTAACCTAACCTAACCTAACCTAACCTAACCTAACCTAACCTAACCTAACCTAACCTAACCTAACCTAACCTAACCTAACCTAACCTAACCTAACCTAACCTAACCTAACCTAACCTAACCTAACCTAACCTAACCTAACCTAACCTAACCTAACCTAACCTAACCTAACCTAACCTAACCTAACCTAACCTAACCTAACCTAACCTAACCTAACCTAACCTAACCTAACCTAACCTAACCTAACCTAACCTAACCTAACCTAACCTAACCTAACCTAACCTAACCTAACCTAACCTAACCTAACCTAACCTAACCTAACCTAACCTAACCTAACCTAACCTAACCTAACCTAACCTAACCTAACCTAACCTAACCTAACCTAACCTAACCTAACCTAACCTAACCTAACCTAACCTAACCTAACCTAACCTAACCTAACCTAACCTAACCTAACCTAACCTAACCTAACCTAACCTAACCTAACCTAACCTAACCTAACCTAACCTAACCTAACCTAACCTAACCTAACCTAACCTAACCTAACCTAACCTAACCTAACCTAACCTAACCTAACCTAACCTAACCTAACCTAACCTAACCTAACCTAACCTAACCTAACCTAACCTAACCTAACCTAACCTAACCTAACCTAACCTAACCTAACCTAACCTAACCTAACCTAACCTAACCTAACCTAACCTAACCTAACCTAACCTAACCTAACCTAACCTAACCTAACCTAACCTAACCTAACCTAACCTAACCTAACCTAACCTAACCTAACCTAACCTAACCTAACCTAACCTAACCTAACCTAACCTAACCTAACCTAACCTAACCTAACCTAACCTAACCTAACCTAACCTAACCTAACCTAACCTAACCTAACCTAACCTAACCTAACCTAACCTAACCTAACCTAACCTAACCTAACCTAACCTAACCTAACCTAACCTAACCTAACCTAACCTAACCTAACCTAACCTAACCTAACCTAACCTAACCTAACCTAACCTAACCTAACCTAACCTAACCTAACCTAACCTAACCTAACCTAACCTAACCTAACCTAACCTAACCTAACCTAACCTAACCTAACCTAACCTAACCTAACCTAACCTAACCTAACCTAACCTAACCTAACCTAACCTAACCTAACCTAACCTAACCTAACCTAACCTAACCTAACCTAACCTAACCTAACCTAACCTAACCTAACCTAACCTAACCTAACCTAACCTAACCTAACCTAACCTAACCTAACCTAACCTAACCTAACCTAACCTAACCTAACCTAACCTAACCTAACCTAACCTAACCTAACCTAACCTAACCTAACCTAACCTAACCTAACCTAACCTAACCTAACCTAACCTAACCTAACCTAACCTAACCTAACCTAACCTAACCTAACCTAACCTAACCTAACCTAACCTAACCTAACCTAACCTAACCTAACCTAACCTAACCTAACCTAACCTAACCTAACCTAACCTAACCTAACCTAACCTAACCTAACCTAACCTAACCTAACCTAACCTAACCTAACCTAACCTAACCTAACCTAACCTAACCTAACCTAACCTAACCTAACCTAACCTAACCTAACCTAACCTAACCTAACCTAACCTAACCTAACCTAACCTAACCTAACCTAACCTAACCTAACCTAACCTAACCTAACCTAACCTAACCTAACCTAACCTAACCTAACCTAACCTAACCTAACCTAACCTAACCTAACCTAACCTAACCTAACCTAACCTAACCTAACCTAACCTAACCTAACCTAACCTAACCTAACCTAACCTAACCTAACCTAACCTAACCTAACCTAACCTAACCTAACCTAACCTAACCTAACCTAACCTAACCTAACCTAACCTAACCTAACCTAACCTAACCTAACCTAACCTAACCTAACCTAACCTAACCTAACCTAACCTAACCTAACCTAACCTAACCTAACCTAACCTAACCTAACCTAACCTAACCTAACCTAACCTAACCTAACCTAACCTAACCTAACCTAACCTAACCTAACCTAACCTAACCTAACCTAACCTAACCTAACCTAACCTAACCTAACCTAACCTAACCTAACCTAACCTAACCTAACCTAACCTAACCTAACCTAACCTAACCTAACCTAACCTAACCTAACCTAACCTAACCTAACCTAACCTAACCTAACCTAACCTAACCTAACCTAACCTAACCTAACCTAACCTAACCTAACCTAACCTAACCTAACCTAACCTAACCTAACCTAACCTAACCTAACCTAACCTAACCTAACCTAACCTAACCTAACCTAACCTAACCTAACCTAACCTAACCTAACCTAACCTAACCTAACCTAACCTAACCTAACCTAACCTAACCTAACCTAACCTAACCTAACCTAACCTAACCTAACCTAACCTAACCTAACCTAACCTAACCTAACCTAACCTAACCTAACCTAACCTAACCTAACCTAACCTAACCTAACCTAACCTAACCTAACCTAACCTAACCTAACCTAACCTAACCTAACCTAACCTAACCTAACCTAACCTAACCTAACCTAACCTAACCTAACCTAACCTAACCTAACCTAACCTAACCTAACCTAACCTAACCTAACCTAACCTAACCTAACCTAACCTAACCTAACCTAACCTAACCTAACCTAACCTAACCTAACCTAACCTAACCTAACCTAACCTAACCTAACCTAACCTAACCTAACCTAACCTAACCTAACCTAACCTAACCTAACCTAACCTAACCTAACCTAACCTAACCTAACCTAACCTAACCTAACCTAACCTAACCTAACCTAACCTAACCTAACCTAACCTAACCTAACCTAACCTAACCTAACCTAACCTAACCTAACCTAACCTAACCTAACCTAACCTAACCTAACCTAACCTAACCTAACCTAACCTAACCTAACCTAACCTAACCTAACCTAACCTAACCTAACCTAACCTAACCTAACCTAACCTAACCTAACCTAACCTAACCTAACCTAACCTAACCTAACCTAACCTAACCTAACCTAACCTAACCTAACCTAACCTAACCTAACCTAACCTAACCTAACCTAACCTAACCTAACCTAACCTAACCTAACCTAACCTAACCTAACCTAACCTAACCTAACCTAACCTAACCTAACCTAACCTAACCTAACCTAACCTAACCTAACCTAACCTAACCTAACCTAACCTAACCTAACCTAACCTAACCTAACCTAACCTAACCTAACCTAACCTAACCTAACCTAACCTAACCTAACCTAACCTAACCTAACCTAACCTAACCTAACCTAACCTAACCTAACCTAACCTAACCTAACCTAACCTAACCTAACCTAACCTAACCTAACCTAACCTAACCTAACCTAACCTAACCTAACCTAACCTAACCTAACCTAACCTAACCTAACCTAACCTAACCTAACCTAACCTAACCTAACCTAACCTAACCTAACCTAACCTAACCTAACCTAACCTAACCTAACCTAACCTAACCTAACCTAACCTAACCTAACCTAACCTAACCTAACCTAACCTAACCTAACCTAACCTAACCTAACCTAACCTAACCTAACCTAACCTAACCTAACCTAACCTAACCTAACCTAACCTAACCTAACCTAACCTAACCTAACCTAACCTAACCTAACCTAACCTAACCTAACCTAACCTAACCTAACCTAACCTAACCTAACCTAACCTAACCTAACCTAACCTAACCTAACCTAACCTAACCTAACCTAACCTAACCTAACCTAACCTAACCTAACCTAACCTAACCTAACCTAACCTAACCTAACCTAACCTAACCTAACCTAACCTAACCTAACCTAACCTAACCTAACCTAACCTAACCTAACCTAACCTAACCTAACCTAACCTAACCTAACCTAACCTAACCTAACCTAACCTAACCTAACCTAACCTAACCTAACCTAACCTAACCTAACCTAACCTAACCTAACCTAACCTAACCTAACCTAACCTAACCTAACCTAACCTAACCTAACCTAACCTAACCTAACCTAACCTAACCTAACCTAACCTAACCTAACCTAACCTAACCTAACCTAACCTAACCTAACCTAACCTAACCTAACCTAACCTAACCTAACCTAACCTAACCTAACCTAACCTAACCTAACCTAACCTAACCTAACCTAACCTAACCTAACCTAACCTAACCTAACCTAACCTAACCTAACCTAACCTAACCTAACCTAACCTAACCTAACCTAACCTAACCTAACCTAACCTAACCTAACCTAACCTAACCTAACCTAACCTAACCTAACCTAACCTAACCTAACCTAACCTAACCTAACCTAACCTAACCTAACCTAACCTAACCTAACCTAACCTAACCTAACCTAACCTAACCTAACCTAACCTAACCTAACCTAACCTAACCTAACCTAACCTAACCTAACCTAACCTAACCTAACCTAACCTAACCTAACCTAACCTAACCTAACCTAACCTAACCTAACCTAACCTAACCTAACCTAACCTAACCTAACCTAACCTAACCTAACCTAACCTAACCTAACCTAACCTAACCTAACCTAACCTAACCTAACCTAACCTAACCTAACCTAACCTAACCTAACCTAACCTAACCTAACCTAACCTAACCTAACCTAACCTAACCTAACCTAACCTAACCTAACCTAACCTAACCTAACCTAACCTAACCTAACCTAACCTAACCTAACCTAACCTAACCTAACCTAACCTAACCTAACCTAACCTAACCTAACCTAACCTAACCTAACCTAACCTAACCTAACCTAACCTAACCTAACCTAACCTAACCTAACCTAACCTAACCTAACCTAACCTAACCTAACCTAACCTAACCTAACCTAACCTAACCTAACCTAACCTAACCTAACCTAACCTAACCTAACCTAACCTAACCTAACCTAACCTAACCTAACCTAACCTAACCTAACCGAAACACAGAAATCTCCCAGCTGTTGACATACGGAGGGCAAGGTGAGCCTGGAATTCGCATCCGGGGCGTTGCTCTCTTTATGGACGACAGAAGGGAGAAACTCGGAATAAGTTTTTGCCTACCCGGAGCCAAAGGCCGAGTGCGGATATCACCCGGGCTAGCATGTCTGCTGAACGGAAGCACCTTCAAAACAACAATGAAGCGGAAAGCATTCGACGCAATGCCAGCACTAGTCGTCACGGGCTGCCCCTGTCGATTGGTGCGACTGAAAAACAAAACAGTCGCACTGGTCGAGTGGGCGAACGAGACGCCTTTTGCTCAGGCCTGTAAGATCCTCTCCGAAATAGCAGACAATGTGGACATAGCCCGAGTGATAAGCGTAGACGCTATGGTGATAGAACACTCCAAAGGGGATGTCGCAGACCAACTAGGTTGCATTAGAGCCTCAGAACATCACGAGGTAATAGTGTATGAGGATAGAGGTGAAAATCTCAATTACCTCAAGAGGTCACGGAACACTAATGCTACCGACTGTTGGGGACATCCCATCCCTATCACCAAAAGCGGTTCGGAGCGGCTCCAGGAAAGAGCAGAGGCAGCAGAGACCCGAGAGCGCAGCCCAACAAAAAGCAAGGGCCGAGCCACCGCGTTCTTGGCGGCTTTCAAAGCTGCGGTACAAAGCTTATTCCGACAACCGTCAGATCCCACAAATCCCCTACCCACAAAATCCAAAGCCCGTAGTACAGCTCCCAAAAAAGCAGTGCGCTACAGAGCCGACATGGGACAAGTCAGTCCTCCCCGT